>JAZDUA010000119.1:0-5000 GCA_038098605.1 Gryllus longicercus | reverse complement strand
GTCCATACCATAGCATTTTCGTATGACAGTAAATTTCATACAGACATTTTCAATTCTTGGAAAAGTGTGTCACTATATGTGTTGTCCACTTGTGATGGATTGATTTAAGTCATAAAGCACATTGCAGACATATAACCCCCTCTCCCCCACTTAAATCAGCACTTTTGTCAAATTTCATATGAAAATAGTAGAATAGACACTCACAGTTATGTTGGTGCCAGCACTCTTGTTAATTCGATTCATGTGAGACTGGAACTCTGGACCATGGCCATCTCTATCTTTATTGTTTTTGGTAACAAATAGGAAGGCGTGTATCATCTCATGCTGGAAACAAAAGAAGCATATCATCACAAATGTTGCTACAATCTACTGGCATGTCACATTAATGGCAGACATGAATATACAATTTTGTTAAGTATTAATAATGTAAATTTAATTATTCCTTCAATAATATTATTAAAGATTTTGTAAGCACTCTTTAACATCATTATATTTCCAAATTATAACCTCCCATACTGAAAATCCCCATAGGATAATATTCCCCCATTGAATAAAATTTGCTGGCATCAAGCACACACAAATTAAGCAAAAAGTACAATGAAAATGAAGTAAAAATGTTGGCATATAAGACAGCTTTATCTTCAAATAACATACTTAAAATAACAAATCTAAGATGCCAGTATTTGAATCTAAGTTGCTTATTGAATTAAATTAAATTGTTCCCCTAGAGGAAGAGGGCATATAAATAATAAGAACGTTGAAAATTTAAATTATCCCGATAGCAAGATTCCAACAAAGGATACTTTTTAATGTGACAAATATATTCTCAATATGAAAATCGCGGGAAAAAGAAAACGGTTAGGAATAAGGAATGAACTTTCTGTCATTGATAATATACACTGCAATTCAATCTATGATATGTAACACATTGCTTAATCTCCAGTTTCTGGAAAAGAGAACTTATTAGAGATTATGTCAATTTCTTAACTGGATAAATTTGTTCTCTTGAAAGTTTTTTGAACATACTATACCAAAGTTTCCATATTCCATCGTGGGGGGAGAGAGGAGGTGAAGATTGGGAAAAATGTATGTCGAATTTCTGAATATCAAATTGAACATCATCTACTGGCCGCTTATCTCTAAGGTAGAAAGAAAATTAAATAAGGAAGCAAAAGTGAGGTCAAGTTTAGAAAATAAGAAGATTACATTACATAAAAAAAACTCTGGGAAAGGATTTGAACCAATCTGTTAGGGGTTAAAAAAATGATGATTATAGGCTTCTTTTAATACGCCAACTTTTCACAGTTAGGGAAGACAACAATATTGTTTTTATTCTCTAATGCACCATTTTTGCACTGTCATACTAATATAACATCAATTTGTTTTGGTTTTCTGCTACATTAAACCATTTATCAATTAAGCGGGGGACAATAAGGTCCATCCCAAATTCACATTTCTTAAAATGAAAACTTGGATCATAAATTAATTGCACTCAACAGTGAGTCTCTCTAATGAAACTCCGTAACAGACATTCATTTTAAACACCTTTTAACATCATATTCGTATCTGGCTATTTTACATATTTGAAAAAGACCCCTGAACAGTAGAATCTTAATAATCCTACAAGCGGAAGAAAAAGATGTCAAATTAGGGAAAATGTACATTGTGTTCCTAAATTTTAAACATAAAAATGAATTATGTTTTCAAAGGGCACATTACAGTTGATGGTGCCTCAGAGACAAAATTGAACCATGCAAACTCCAGTTTCTTTCTCACTTTGAACTGTATTCTCAAAGGAAAACTGGCACAAAGAACTCTTACATTTTCTATTAATTAAAGTTAAATCTGCTTATTAATTCTTTCAGCTACATATCAGTATTTTATAAAACTTGGTCATCTTTCCACACAGTTCTCACAGTAAATCTAAACCAACAAACTTAATAATTGCAGAGAACACAATTCTCATTAGATTCTA
This sequence comes from Gryllus longicercus, assembly GCA_038098605.1. NCBI lineage: Eukaryota > Metazoa > Arthropoda > Insecta > Orthoptera > Gryllidae > Gryllus > Gryllus longicercus. The sequence goes on along the minus strand of JAZDUA010000119.1, from coordinate 3,025 downwards.
TAAAGAAGCTGTTTTTCATACCAAAAGAGTCTCAACCAAGTCCTTTCTAGGTCTCAGTTTCAGGAGAGGAAGACTCAAACTGATTGAGGTTTCCCCATTGCGCGACCGATACCGGCAAAGTCCAGCACAGCTGCAATTACACCAGAAACTCATCTTAAAACAAAAGCTACAGTGGAAAATGAAAATTATGGATCTGAAAAAAAATATTTCTGGAACTATAAAAATCCCAGAGAGTAAGCATTCTCTAGAGGACAAGAATTCTAATTCTTATTCGCTCAAACCCTGATATGGATGAAAAGTAGAATTACCCTAGCATATTTTTGTGCTTCCACCACTAAACTTTAATTGAATATGAAGGGTAGATAAAAAAAACCCTCTTAACATTTCTAAGCATTGTCTCTTACCTTCCTAACATTTTTAATGCTTAGTCATACATTACTTATGATTAGATAAATGTTCCAAGTATATTTAAAAGTAACAGAATCTCCACACTGAACATACATTTTTGAAAACCTTTTCAGAGTTTTTGCATGTAATTGAGATTCATTATTAATAAAAGAATTATGATTAAATTATTTTTAGGAATACAAGAAGCCTTACAAAATGTTAACAAATTTAGAACACCAGAGAACCAGAAAAACTTCATCAAAAATGAAGATAGGAAACAGTTAGGCTGTTTCGTTATGGTAAGGCTGAGACCATAAGGCCTGCCCTCTGCTGGCTTTCACAAATTTCTTATAGTTTGTGTCTTTACAAAGATAGGAGAGGCCAACTACATCTACAACTGGTAGTGCAAAATAAAAGATCATCCCGGATTATCACGTAGTGATTGACCCAAGGCCTATCAGGATGGTAGTCTAAGTCCAACAATTAAAAGAGAAAAAGATACAAATGTTAAGTTTTTACAAATACAATAAAAATAACAGAACAGTTACTTTAAGCAGGTATCTACAAGATTAACACTCAGCATTACACACAACAACATTATGTGAAACTGTATTTTAGAAACTTTTTACATACGTGGTCATTCGTGGGCTCCACTTCACTTCAACAGAACCCAATTTGTTCCAGAAGAATCTTTTATCAAAGTTCACAAACATTCTATGAATATCAGGTGTTGGATCACTGTATTCTAATGATGGATCTATCAGAGACACTTTTGTGGTTGGTTCATCGTTAAGATCCAGGAAAGACTTTTTCTGCAAAGTTATCAAACATTACAACTTCATTACAAAACAGAAGGATATTCCTATCTTTGTAACAGGATTGTTGGAAAATTAAAATATTTAAGGCAATGAAAATGCAAAAAGAATATAAAATACCATTTGACTTATGAAAATGCCTTTTGAAACAAACTTTATTTATGAAAATTAATGTGACATATAACAGAAACTTCAGAGATAGGTTTGATAATATGTATTGACATTAGAGAAGTCCATGTGTCAGAATCATCTACAAACAAGAACCGAAATAAATTTATTTTAAGTACATTATATAATCAGAATTACTTCGAGTTTAAATTTTGTAAGTTAATCTGAACTGTAACTGTGTTGTATTACAAATACCAAGGACAATGAGATCATTGACACACATATATGGAAAAAAAAATCACAAGTATCATACACAATTTTTTTCTCTAATTGTTCTGAAAAGGAGAACATTCTGACAAGAGATTGAATCAGCACACGGGCTTACTTTTCACGGCATTTATTCGAATATTTTGAATTTGTGAGAAATAGGTTACAAAGAGGTACATTGACAGTTTTAGATACAGACAATACAGCAACCAAAGTTTGCACTAAGATATTCCAGAATCACCTTCTGTGAGCGAGAAAACTCTTCATCAAATTCTTCTTGCAGTTTCAGAGCCAAAGCCAGATCTGAATCCATTTCTACGATATTACGTCAAATTTCTAAGATCAAATATTTGCTACATATGACCACATTGTCATTAAAAACATTCACTGCTTTCGCACCGAATATCATCTGCTCATGATCTATGATGTTAAGACCCTGCAATACGTTCAAACATCAATCACTGCGTATTACTTTTATTGTTCCACGCTAGTGTACCAAAACATCTGCTTGTCACCAAAAGCTGAGTAAAGCGAACCGAAATCTTCCGATCTCATCCGATGTTAACGGGAGTTTTACTGTAGAAAGATGCCTTCCAACTGCTTGCAATTTCCCAGCTACACCTACGCCACCTTAAAGTGACATTGTTATTTTTAAAATTAATCTTGTGTGGAGTTACAGAAATAATAGAACATTCTGAGTGTTACTTTCCTTCACATAAATTCGATAAGCTTACTGCGTACTTATTTGGGCTATTCATATTCATTACCATCCACACCTCACTTATTTGTATTTCCCGCCACGTCGTGATTTGAGTAAATTCAGAGGCTATGAAAATAAATATCTTTTAACCATACTGTACATAGTATCACGAACATCTATAAAAACTATTAACCCAAAATAAAGTTTTTTGTTTATTATAATTACAAATATAACGCACCATTATGAGAAGCAGTCGTGGCCGAGTGGTTAAGGCGTCTGACTAGAAATCAGATTCCCTCTGGGAGCGTAGGTTCGAGTCCTACCGACTGCGGGGTGAATTTTTTTATTTGTTCCTACATTACTGCGCGTTTCAAACAAATTTTAAATGCTCAAACGAAACGATATTTTTGAGGTGGTAGCATGAGAAAACTTACAAATACTATGAGAAAAAAATAAAGGTTTCACAATGTGTTGTGGGACTGCAATGCGTACATTTCATATTAATTTTCTTTCTCTTTCTCTCTCTCACTCCTCAATGTTTCTGCGACAATAGTTGAACGCCATTCGTATTTTTCTCTTCCATCGAAGTTACAAATTTATCATATTCGTTTTCATAATTTTCAGCTAATTTTCTAGGTTATTAGCGACAATTCTGCTTTAGCAACGTCATTAAATATTGCCTCTGGTAAATCCATTTTACAGCGAACATTAAACACCCCGGCCGCAAACAGTCGGCCTTCGCCTACAT